>OY979444.1:17407779-17409248 GCA_963855545.1 Ethmia dodecea | reverse complement strand
TGAAAAACTTAAATAGAGTACAACTCCTGAACCACTGGGGCTAGAGCATTGGGAATCGCTCTGGACTTGTTCCCCTCCTCCCCTCTAACATCTGTGATAGGTACTGACTCTATATAGAGTCGAAAACTTTTACCCCTTTTTGACTGGGCGGGAGCAAGGACAGGAGAAAGCCACTAGTAGTGCCCAAAACCCCGTGGCTCTAGGCCGAATACTGACTGAGATACGAGCGTTTTGGACTCAGGCGGCCATATTGGACGCCATCTTGGAAAAATTAAAACCGCGATATCTCCGGAAGTACCGGTCCGATCGGGACGGAAAAACTTGTAGTACCTAAGTTAGGATAAGGACTATAGCTGAGCTATATTAACAAGACTCTACATAGAGCCTAAAAGTATTTTTTGAAAAAAATTTCTGACTTTTATTTTGTATTTTGATGTATAGTTAAAATATATTACGTGTGCCCACCTTAGGCCTAAATGCTATTTAGACTGGCTCTACAATAGAGTTTTATTACTTGTATTTTAAAAAAAAAACTTTAATAATTGTTTTCATTTTTGTATTTACATCGGCCTACCCAAGGCCGTGTCAACGAAATAAATCGACTCTACATAGAGCCTAAGTATTAAAACCAATAATTAGTTAAAAATTTGTTTGTCTTTTTGTGAAAACGTGCATCGTTGGCACGTAGCCAGCGTGGGTCCGGTGATTGGGCAAGGCTCTACATAAGTAGAATCACCCTAAACCACCGGGCTACAAGTTTACGCTTACTTGCGTTAGCAAGTAAACCACACACACGCAAGCACCACACATACCAACGGCACAACACACACAATACATACACGCACAACACCAACAAACATACACACAAAACATACATTAGGTTCTCTGTGATATTTAGTATAGGCCTTAGGTTTTAAAAAATTGACATAAATTATTGTTGTAGATATTATTATTAATTCGGATCTTATATTTATTAATTTTATTTTTACTATTTGACTTTCTGCTACTCTACCCTATTGACTTGTCGGGCCCTTTACACCCGACTACACAAAACCACCTCCTCAGACCAAATGGCCACGGCACGTACCCCCGTGCCAGTCACCAGGAAGGCGCTAACACCTGACGCAAACATGACAGAGAGGGCTGGTCCCTCCGGCTTGACCAACGTCAGGAAAAGCGCGGGTGAGTGGGAAAGCCAACAGCAGACTTCTGAATCCTCAGCTCGCAGGCTCACCAGGACCGTGAGTCCCCAAAAACCAACCACTCGGCTGCAAGAGGCGAAACGCACCCTGATGTCGGCGAAAAAGTATTTGGGGGATTCACGGAACCTCAAAACCGAGATCAAGGACGGAGTTACAAAGGCCATAAACCAGCTGTACCAGCTGGTCAAGGATTCAGAGGAGGCAAGCAAAGGAACAATGAAAGAAGGGAATGAGAGGGATGTATGCAAGTGCAAGGAAGTGATAGAA
>OY979444.1:17400279-17402779 GCA_963855545.1 Ethmia dodecea | reverse complement strand
TAAATTCATTATCTCTGGACGGGGTGGGTCAAAATTAACGGGGTTTTTTCCAAAATTAATATTTTTTGAAGAGCTACAACTCTCCTATAGAGTCCAAGACTCTATGTAGAGCAGGGGAAAAGTTGGTTTCAAAATTATTAAATAAGCAACAACTTTCGAACAGGGGAATCAAAATTTTAGAGCATTGGCAATTGGCATCCAAATTGGGGACTATCTCTACATAGAGCAAAAAATCAAAAATTCAAGCTCTACTAGGTAGAGCTGATTATTGGACCGTGTAGCGCTCAACGGGGCGAGAAGAACGAGCCCTCGCGCGCCTCTCTACGACGTGTGGTTCACGAGTTATTGCAGTTCGAAGGTGGCGACGCCATCTTGGTCCGCCATTTTGTTTTTACTCGAACTCCAATAACTCCGCCCCAGATAGTCGTAGAGAGACGGGGCTTCTTTTATTGACATAGGGTGAGGGTCCTCTACCCAGCCCACGTGATAGGAACCGGTTTTGGAGTTGAGCTCTATTAGGTAGAGCTGAGAGTGGTATCAGCCTGGGCAGGTCGGGGCGACAACGGGGAGCCCTCTCACTGGCTCCTGCGATCATTGGTTGGGGAGATATACGTGTTTGAACTTTTGGCCGCCATCTTGGCCGCCATCTTGAAAAGTTTCAAACGCGTATATCTCGGCTCCCGGAGGTCGTAGGAGAACGTGGTTTGGACCGAGGGACAGGGCAGAGCCCACTCTTTCTCGCCAAGACCCTCCCGACTCTACATAGAGTAAACATAGAGTTTAGGACAATTTATTTTTATATTTTAGTTTTTTATTTTAGGATCACGTGTGCCTACCTAGGGCCTAAATATACATATATAGACAGGCTCTATATATAGAGCTTAAGCCTGAAAAACAATTCTATTTTCAATTTTATTTTAAATTTTATTTTTCAATTTATTCCGTTTTAGCTAGACACGGTAGCCTAACATAGGCTACACATACATTGTTTGACTCTACTTGAATAAGGTAGAGCTTAGGCTAAATTTATTGTTGGTTTCTGTTGCATCGTTGGAGCGTTGCTAGCGTGGGTCCGACGATTGGGCAAGGCTCTACATAAGTAGAACCACCCTACACCGCCGGGCTTCTAGTTGACGCTTACTTGCGCTAGTAAGTAAGCCCCACACGCAGAAGCACCAGACACACCAACGGCACAACAGACACATTATTATATGACTGTGATATTAGTATAGGCCTTAGGTTAAGAATTTGAATCCTATTATTTTGACGAACTATTTATATTATTTTATTGATTTTATTATTTTAATTTTGACACTCCTCTGACACACATTCATTTATTTAATTATTTTTCTTTACAAAGCTGACCAGTGTACATAGGGCCATTTACACCCAAAAAACACTTTTTAAAAAACTTAACGTTGATGGCGACTGTGCGCACTCCCATGGCGCCAACGCGCAAAACACCCGCGCCTGATGCGGACGAGACAGAGAGGGCCGGCCCCTCTAGCCAGACGAACAACGTCAGGAAGAGTGTTGGCGAATGGGAGAGCCAGTCCCAACAAACCGCACCCCCCGCTCGCAGATTAACTAGGACCATGAGCCCCCCCAAGATGACAGCTCGCCTACAAGAGGCAAAACGTTCTCTCATGTCAGCAAAGAAGTACTTGGGGGACTCACGCAACCTGAAGACGGAGATAAAGGAGGGTGTGACAAAAGCCATCAACAAACTTTATCAGCTCGTAAAGGAATCGGAAGAAGAAAGCAAGGGATTAACGAAAGAAGATGGAAAGACGGAGGAGAATGAGAGAGAAGTGGGGAAGTACAAAGAACAGATAGAGAAGCTGGAGAAGGCCATAAAGAGAAGTAAGGAAGAGACCCTACTGTACAAGGAAAGTGTAAGGGAAATGGATGAGGACATAGAAGAATTTAGAGTGAATCAGGAAAAGGTAGAAAATGAGAAGAAAGGTATGAAAGAGGAAATAGAAAGACTAATGAAGAAGATAAGGGAGCAAGAGGAGAAAGTAAAACAGGAGATGAATGGAAGTAAGAACAAGTGTGACGATGAATGCAAAAAAGAGATTGAAAGGTTGAAGAAAGCAAGGGAGGAAAGTGAGGACAAGGCTAATATCTTCCAATTAGCCTTGAGTAAGACTGACGAGGACATGAGGAAACAGGAGAAGGTGAACTTGGAGAAGATAAGAGAGTTAGAGAAGACGATTGAAAGAATAAGGAGAGATGTCCTGAGAATGAAAGAACTAGAAAAGATGAATGAAAAGTTGAGGAAAGAAAATGAAGGAGCGAAAGGGACGTGTGCAAGTCTGAATGAAAAGATTAGAGCCATGAATGAGGAAATGGAAAAGATGAAAGAGGGAAAAGAGGAGAAAGGGGATGACTGTGAGAAAAGGATAGAAAGAATAGAGGAAATGTTAAAGGAAAGTAAGGAGAAGACCGAAAGGTTGTGGAAGGAGAATAGCGAAAGGATGGAAGAATTGAAGAGTGC